>OU342734.1:50911607-50914107 GCA_910589765.1 Avena atlantica
AAAAATGCGCACTATTCCCTCTAAAGATCATAGCGGAGAAGTCGAGACCTAACAAAATAAGTAAACCAGAAGCGTCGCAAAAGACTAGGATGGGAAACAAAACGGAATGTACCAGATTTTTAGCACGTACAATGATCAAACCAGAGACCAAAGACAAGTCGAACCCAATGAACAATTCCATTAAAAGGAATGTTCTAGAGGGGCCCTTTTCCACTAGATTCGCGATATTTCACAAAATGGAATAAATGAAATTATTAACGATTTCTAGAGTTTCGGGATTACTTCACTGATAGCTCAGTATCATTAGTGGGACGGAGGAAGGTCGGATTATTGAAATGAGAATCGTCAGTGAGCTTTCTCTTCATCCACTTTCTTAAACAATTTGTATGTATTGCAAGAATTAGTTCAACGAGAAAGTAAGGCGCTAGAGCCTTACTTTCCTTCCGTTTTTCCAATCCCGATTCGAGCTATGAGCTGTGGCACAAGCCAGTTGAAGAAACCAAAGAGTTTCACTCTTGCCAGGCGGGGAAGCTTGACTTTGACTTCGGGAATCAGATTGATAGCTTTTTGAATGGGGAGAGGCTAACGGTTCCGATAGAAAGCGATGCCTACTAGACTAGCTCGAATAAGCCTTTAAATAGTCCAAAACCCTTTTTCTTCTTGTTCTTTGTCATAACGCCTATTCCGGGGCGAGTACTACTTTTTTTTACAAAATGAATTTACAAGCAGATGATTTTCCGACCCTGACTACCAATTCCCCGACTACCTCTCTGGCTTATCAATCTAGCAAGCCAAAGCAGGGCTCGACAAAACAGAAAGTATCATGGTACGTCGTCCTCCCTTGAAATGGAACTTGAATGAAGACGCATTCAAGTCGATCTATTACGACCAGCGCGGTTGTTCGTATTTCATTTTCTTCTTCCAAGCCCCTTCTCCTGAAGTTACGGGGTCATTTTGTCGAGTTCCTTCGACATGGTTCTCTCGACGCGCCCTAGTATACTCTACTTGTTCACCTGTGTCGGTTTGGGGTACGGTCAGTTCACCGGGAGGATCGCCCTCCCAATTCGAAGTTTTTTCCTGGAAGTTTCAACTGTCATTGACTATGACAACAGTCGCGACCGACTATTAAGATCCTCGGCTATGGGAGCCTGTACTATTACAGGGGGGATGTTCAGTACGGATTCCTATAGTACTGTTCGGGGAGTTGATAAGTTAATTCCTGTGGATGTCTACTTGCCGGGCTGCCCACCTAAACCGGAAGCAGTTATAGATGCCCTAACAAAACTTCGTAAGAAGATATCGCGAGAAATAGTTGAGGATCGAACTCTAAATAACCCGGTTGAAGGGTAATGATCATACGTCTGTAATGCATTGTATGTCCCAGAATAGGTCCTATTCTTCTACCCTTTCCAGGTAGTCGATGGCTATTCACAGCTACTACCTTAACACCACTAACTCTTCAAATGAAGAACTGATTACTCCACATCTATGAACCTATCATTCCCCGCCCCGGGATTCCTCTCGAGGTTGATCTGGTTGGTCAGGGGGAGGAGGTTCTCCAAAGGACACCCAAAGTTGATGTGGTTGTGATTTCTATGTTATGCATGGCCGTGCCTAAGGGCATATCGGTTGAAGTAGATTCTTCTTTTCTCTCAAAAAACCCCTTCCCAAACTGTACAAGCTTTATCCAAAGCATACGGCTTTCTAGATGTATATGATGATGGACTTTTGTGGAAGTATTTCGACAATATGAAACATTCAATCAATAAGACCTCCCATAATATGGAATAAGATCAAACATTTGGTTTGTCGTGTAGAAAAAACATAGATCACGAGGCCACCGAGACCCTAGTAGGTGAGGTGGGACGGGAAGTGGTGTTTCCAGTGGCGAACGGGTGAGTAACGCGTAAGAACCTGCCCTGAAATACCACCCGTACTAAGTTCAAGGCCTAATTAATTTAATTATCTATTCCATTCCATGGACCCAAGAATGCCAATATTAGCTTTAACAACTACCATACAAGCTATTCGCTTAATACATGCTAGTAGGTAGGCTGGTGGTGGAGTATTTATTTTCGTCTTTTTTTGGTCTGTCTGTATTTCGGTTTTGGGATGGTGCGAATCCATCTATCCAGCATAAGTTACGACAACTTGAGTACTTTTTCTCCCCTTCAACCAGAAAGCGGTCTCGATTCGTCCTCCTTTATAGTCGAGTCTACTCTTCTTCGTGTTTTGCTTATTACCTAAGTCTCAGTTCGGGCTGATTCTATTGGAAAGATTGGATTTTGCAAATAGGTTTTTCCGCGATTCAAATGATAAACAAAGAGGGGTAGGGATCTATTCTTCATTTTTCAAAATTGGCCAAGTTACCCATTGCATATTGGCACTTATCGAGTATAGAATAGATCTGCTTCTCTTTCTTCTTATGAACAGAATTGGCTTCTTATTTTTAATGAAATGAAATAAATATTAACGCTTTCTGACACAGAATCCCCTAGAA